>JAEQBH010008185.1:0-44544 GCA_016808115.1 Tetrastigma voinierianum
TTCATACCTATCTTACCATATAAATCATCACAGTAATAAATTTTACTTCAATTCTTATTTTGTAGCCTTCTTCAAGATAGTAGAATAATTTTCTTAACTTCCGTCTTATGATGCTACATTCTTTTCTTAACATTTTTCCTCTTGCCGTCTTCCGTTTCCTGACGAATCTAAACCTCACCGCTTTGCAACCTCTTTGGAAAAATTACAGCCATTCCTAAGCCGCGAAACTTTACCTTTTATCTTACGATTTTAGATTCGTGTTGCATAATTTTATGAATTAAATGTTCAGGACCTTTATTCATAAAACTTTTCCTTATTCATATTCGAGGTTCATCTCAATCCTCTTGATGAAGATTTTACTCCAGAGGGTAAACAAGTTTTAAGATTATGTAGAAGTTTGTATAAAAAAATATATAAAATAAAAGGATGTTTTTCCTTGTTCTGTTGGGAGTTGAGGCTTCTGGATCGACCTTTACATAGACATAACTTTCTAACTTACGGACTAAGTAAAATCGGCTAATAATGCATAGGTAGCGAGGATCCTTAAAATGGAAAATGAAAAAACAAAGAGTAGAGTCATGCCAAGTTGAAAAATATCCAACCCACATCCTCGAATCTTTGGAGGTGAAGATAACTACAATACATGAGAAAAGGATGTTTTGTTTAACCTCTGCCAAGAATTTCTTGCAATGACACTATGGAACACCTTACAGCCACATCGGTATCAACTATAGACACGAAATGTTCATATGCAGCGATTTTGCTTGAATTTTAAGGCCAGCTCCATAGGAATTAAATTATCTACACCTGCTCACACAAATGGAATGTAGAATTAGAAAACATAGAAGAGAATGAACTCTTTAAAAGCATGAATTAGAAACAAAAGATTTGAAGGAAATTTTGAATAAGCATCTATTGACTTGAGAGAGAGTGTAGAATACACCTAATTGTATAATCACGAAAATAGAGAAGAAGCAAGGAAGAGAAAAGAGAAGGAAATATTATTTACATGTGCAAAATGTCAAAATTTTGATGGTAAAATAGAAAATAGCAACCCAAAATCGAATTTTTGGAAAAAAAGCTCAATCAAATAAATCTTCATGCACATAGTTTTAAAGGTGCGAGACACGAGAGCCTGGCCTCACTCGGAGCTTAGGCGCTAAGCCTGGAGACTGGCGCAGGTGAAGTGATGTGACCTCAAATGCACATTATTTTATAAAATATTATTCAAATCTAAAATGAATTAAAAAAAATTAACATTCCTAACATTTAAAGAAGCATTCAATATAAAGGTAAAGGAAGTATATGAATGTGTATATATAATTAGAAATTTCAAGAGTAAGATGTTCAAAAGAAATTAAAGTGCGCAAAGTGCGCCTTTTAAAGCTGTGTTCATGCATTCTTATCATGTAGATAAGATTTTCATGTATCTCTCAAACAATGTGAGAAGAAATTTGTCAAAGCTTATCATGTTAGGTTGTCATTATTGCACACCAAACTAATAACTTCCTAAAATTTAGGATCATACCCACCGTGGAGTGTAAAACCCCCAACCTTATTGAATGTTATAATAGTAGTTATTGAACTGATTTGAGTCTAATGATAGAAGCGGGTGGATTAAATTTAGAACGCTCTTGGACATCATTTGGGCATGGAAGTGAAAATTTTCGAAAAATTGTAACGGTGCCGCAATGAATGATGATTTTTTCTTATTTTATCCGGATGGAGGGTTGCAAAGGGTTTTAAAGAAGGGATTTCAGTTCCTATGACTTTGTGATATTTAGAAGATAATGGGAGATTTAAGTGAATAGTGATTTCGGATCGAAATTTGGAGCTGCTTATTGAAATTTTCGAAATTGAGCGAGAAAATACGAAGGTGCGGAATAAATCGCAAAGATTAAACGAAACTGAAATAAAGTGAAACGGAGTCCGTTTGAGATAGTTTCAGGTGATCGAGCGTGGTCGGAGTAATAATACGCTATTGTCCGGATTACCGATTTTAATGATTTTAAATCTGATTTCGGTGATTTCAGAGCCTGAAATTCACTGTGAAGGATTTAGTTAAAATATTTTATGTTCAAATTTAAATATAGACGACCATAGAATATTTTTGACATATAATTGATATAAAAGCAGTAAGCGGCGAGATAAAATGCTGCTATAATGGAGATATTTAATTGTACTAATAATCAAAATCTTTCTTAATGGCTAGTTATGATTTAAATAATGGGTAAATGACTGCAGTCTCATGGGAATGGACCAATGAGAACTGGATAAAGAGTAATTCACTTTAAACCAACCAATGATATTTTTTTTTACTTAAGGGCACTTTTGGAATGGCTCTATTTAAAGTCTAAAATTTGGGGTTAGTGCTCAAAAGGGGATCACATGGGGAGAGAGGAAAGAAAGGAGAAAGAGAGAGAGAAAAGAAAGGGGAAGAAAGGAGAAGAGGAAGAAAGGAGAAATCAAGTTGGGGAGGTGAGTTTTCTTTGTTTTCAAGCTTTCAAGTGATCTTCAAGTGGTAATCAGGAGAGGAACCAAAGGAACTCAAGAAACAAAGTAAGTTTTCATGGTGGGAAAGTTCGAGGGTTTGATTGTTTTCCATGTTTAATGTCTTCAGCTTCTGAGTATGGATGTTAAATTGATGGTATTTAGGTTTAATGGTGCTGAATTTAATATCAATTGAGAAAGCCATGGTTTAGGTTAGGGTTTTGACAAAATCAAGTGAGTAAGGGTTAGGGTTTGATAGTGAATTGTGTGTGATATGTTGAAATGGGTATAATGCATCAGATTTAAGTGTTTAGAGTGAAAGAAAAAATGGAAGAGAAACCACAATTGGTAAATTTTGGGCAGTCTCGGTACAGGAAATGTCCTGTTTCTGTTTTGACCAGTTTTTTTGGTATTTTGGCCATCTTGCTCAATTTTGATCCACGATTTGAGTGATTTAAGTAGGCGTAAGTGGAGCTTGAAGGAGAACAAAACTTAAGAAGAATGTATTGCCAAAATTCTGGAGTCTAAGTAGCCTAAATATTCCTCAAAGTAGGACCATGTGCAAGCCATTCTGGTTTAAGTTTTTTGAACATAGATTAGCCCGGTTATTTGGAGCGTAAAGTGAGTTTCGGTGCTCAGATTGGGTGATTCAATTGGAATGGGAACCCTTAGCATAGCTTTAAATGAGTATAAGGACATAGTGTCAAAATATGAAGTCAAGACCTCGGAAAAATGAGTAATACAAACTGTTACTAGAAAAATCGGTAAAATGACTAGTTGGCATGAAAATGTCATAACTTTAGTTTGGATGATCCGATTGGATTGATTCCAATTCCTAAGTAAAATAGATTCCTAGAGGAACAGAATATGAGATGAGTATTTATGGTGGATTAAATACAAATTATAGTTTAATGTGTAATTGTGATTTTCTTGAAGAGTGAAAAGAGTATCGGACCCGGGAGCGGGAACTCAACGGGAAGCAAGCGGGATTGAGCGGTGAGTGAGTGAAAATGATATTTTGAGAATTTAGTTTTTAAAAGTGAATGGTTTTAATGTTAAACTGAAAGTTTAATGTAAATTTTTATGTAAATGTTAAGAACTTAAAATGTTTTATATTGCATTTTTTATCTTGCATCAATGCATATATTTATATGTGTATTAAATATGTATGCATGTATTAGGTATTATGAAAGGTTTAAAAATGTTTTAAAGTATGCATATGTGTTTTAATGATAAAGTAAAGGATTTAAATGTATTTATAAATGTATTTTTGAAAAAATGTTTTTCTTGATGGTTACCTAAACCCCCTATAGTATTATGAAGCATATCGGCGGTACTTTAAGGCGTGTAGGATTTAGAGGGTAAAGTTATAGGTTACTAAGCGAGGAGGGAAATAGGTGTCACAGAGTAATATCCTTACACGTGATAAAGTACTATGACTGGAACCCTATGCAAAGCGTGAGTTTCTCATGTGTGATGGTTATGGCCCCAGAATGTGGTGTCCCTCACCATTCGATTGCCGAGCTGACCGGTGTGTTTATTCCCAGGTTCCATCGAAAGAATGAAAGAAAGAAATAAAGAAAGTTTACGAATCACGAATGTTTAAGGCATAAATGGATTTACTAAATGTATATAAGTATTTATTGAAAGAAAGTTTAAGGCACAAATGCTTAAGCATAATGATTTTAAATGCATAAGTATTTTATTAAAATAAAGTTTAAGGCATAAATGTTTAAAGCATAAATTGATTTTAATGGTATAAGTATTTATTGAAAGAAAGTTTAAGGCATAAATGTTTAATGTATAAATGGATTTTAATTGTATAAGTATGTATTATTTTTGGTATATCTTTTGGAAATGTTATCTAAATGAAAATGTACACTCAGGCTCATTTAGCTCATTCTTTTTCCATATGTTTCCAAAAATATTTTAGGACCGAGACGGAATTGAGCGGTAAGTACCCTCTGCTTGTGATGGTCGAGGCCATCGAAAACGGCGCATGTAGACTGCATTGTATAAATGGTGCATATTTTATATGTCGAATAATTTTCCATGCATCTATGCATATATGGATATATTTTGAAAATGAATTAGGCGTCGGCTTAAGTCATTTCAACCTAAATTTTTTTGATACAAATGTGCATGGAATTGAAGAAGTTTTAAATGTTTTGATGATTGAAATGGAATAAGGTATATGGTATATATATTGGGTTGATTGAGTTGTGGACGAGAGTCCTGTAGTGAAAAATTTGAATATTAAGTGTTTTAAATGCTTATGCGGAGTACTTATAGAATTTAGGAAAGTCCAGAAGAAACGGAGAAACTACGGCCAATTTTCTGAAAAATGCAAGTGTTTGAAAAAGAAAAAAAAATTTATCACTTCGCTTCCGCATTATTTTATAAAGATATGTTAAAGACTGTAAAGGGGTTCGCTCCATGGATTTTATTTAGTATTTGAAGGATTTCTACATCCATTGGAGTCTTGGGAGGTCCCCCTCGGAGTTCATGAGTTAATCAGAGATTCGGGATCCTTCAACGTGGTATCGGAGCGAGTTTTGAAAATGTTATAAAGATTTGAAAATTTTTATTTTTATATGATTGTTTAATGTTTTCTTTTAAGATTTCAAAACAAAAGCAAAAAAAAAATTATGTGATTTAAAATCATATATGCATTACATGACATATTAAAATTTTGAATTCACAGAAAAATGCGTCGTCGAGGCCGACCACCCACCAGGAGAGCTCCTGAGGCAGTAGTACCACCACCTTTGAGGGCATGTTGATGAGTCTGCGTATGTTCCTCCACACTTGATACATCCCCAGGGCGCCACCGCCTCACGAGGTCGTAGGAGGGCCAGATACCTTTAGAGCGAGATATGGCTTAGATGTTAGCCACAACATTTAATCAGCCCGTGAGCGACGGTGTCCATTGAGAGGATAAGGAAATTAGAGCCAAGAAATTATGATGGTATAGGAGATCACGAAAAGGCATGAGTCGTGTTCAGAGGGTAATGAGATGGTTAATTGAAAATGCATGGGTTTAATTTAGCTTAAGTGAATCAATGACATTAAGTGAATTGTTAATTGTAATTGTTGAAGAAAGAAAATGGAAGAAATTGAAGACATAATGATGAATGTGTAACAGGTAAGTTGTGCCACCACAGGAAAAGTATGGAAAAGTTGATTGTTACAGTGAGTGATTATTGGAGGCTAGGAGTTTTAGCAAGACTTGATATTATTAGATATCCATGACTTTGATGTTATATTAGGCATGGATTTACTATCTAGACATCATGCTACAAAGTTGTTATAGGAAAGAGGTTAGGTTCTATAAGCCAAGGAAGACAGAGGTTGTTTTATGTGGGTTACGGAAAATACTACCTACCAATAATATGACAGTTATGTGGGCTAGTAAAATACTTCGAAAGTTATATCAAAGGTACTGTATGTTATTGAGGTGAGGGATAATGGTAGTCGAGATGGGAAGATATTCTAGTAGTCAAATAATTTCGGACCTTTCGAGTCTTACAGGTATATATAAAAAAAATATATATATATATTAATTTTTAAGGTGAAATGACCCACAGAATGAGAACCAATTGCTAAGGCACCTTATATGATGGCTCCTTAAAAGTTGAAAGAATTGAAAGAATTGAAAGTATAAATGGATGAGCTGGTGAGTAAGAGGGTTTTGTTAAGGCCAGTACTTCGCCTTAAGGGTCACGGATTCTGTTTATAAAAAAAAAAATGATGATGAAAGTTTAAGATTGTATATTGATTACATAGAGTTGAATAAAGTGAAAATGCGCAATCAACACCCATTTACAGTTGATGATCTTTTTGATCAATTCACGAACGAGGGAGTATTTTTGAGAAAATGGATCTAAGCTCAGGTTACCATCAATTAAAGATTAGGTCAGAGGATGTTCCTATGACAACTTTGAAAACACGGTATAGGCATTATGAGTTTTTAGTCATGCTAGTTGGACTAACTTATATTCAGCCGCTTTTATGGATCTTATGAATAGGATCTTTCAGCCTTATTTAGATCAGTTTGTTATAGTATTCATTGATGACATTTTAATCTATTTAAGCAGTAATGAAGATCATGAGGAGCATCTAAGTAAATTCTATTTACTTAGTATGCCAAACTTAGTAAATTCTAGTTCTGGTTAGACAGTGTTGCCTTTCTAAGGCATGTGATTTCAGTGAAGGGGGTTTTACATTGATCCTCAAAAGATTGAGAAAATTGTGAGGCTGAAAACCACCTACGAATGTGACGGAGATACTAAAGTTTGTAGGTTTAGCGGGAGTATTATCGGAAGGTTGTTAAAGGGATTTTTTTCAAAGTTAGGATCCTTTATTCAAGTCCGACAAGGAAAGATGAAAAGTTTGTATGGAAAGAGACATGTCGGAAAGATTCGATGAACTAAAAGGAATTTGACCTTAGCCCTAGTTCTTACAATTAGTGGGCAAGAAGGATATCTGATATATTGTGATGCTTAGAAGACTTGCTAGGGAGTGTGTTAATCTGACACGAATGTGATAGCATATATGATTTAAAGCGGTGAAAAAGCATAGAGCAGAATTATACGAGACATAACCTAGAGTTGGTTGTTGTAGTCTTTGCTCTCGTATATGGGCGTGCGATATGAGTTGCATGTAAGAAATTTTACGAGGATCACAAGAACATGTAATATTTATTCACATAGAAAAGTTAAATGAAGACGAGAGGAGATGGGTTGAACTCATTAAGGATTATGAGTGCACTATTAGTACCATCGGGAAATGTTAATGTAAGTAGCGATGCTCTTAGTAGGAAGCCCTACGGGTTCCATATCTCACCTAAAGGTTGTGTACCTCCTAGATTTATGGAATTGAGGTCTTTAGGTGCGAGACTAGAAGTTAACCAGATATTGGAGCCTTACTAGCTACATTTTATGTTAGTCTGTACTAATAGACAAGATAAAGGAGCTATAGACTCAAGATACGATCATGATTAAATTGAAAAGGAAGTGAGGTCTGAAGCTGAGTTAAAAGGATTTTAGTACGGGCATATGGTATAGTGATGATAGGGTCACAAGTTATGTGTACTAGATGTGGGAGAGATTAAAGTAAATTATGGGAGGCTCATATACATAGGCGATGCATCGGGGAAACACTAAAATGTATCATACTAGGGAATACTAAAGGTGGAGGGGTATAAGAAGATGTTGCGAATTTATTTCCTAAATGTCTCATTTGTCAAAAGTTAAGGTTGAGCATCAAAGATTTGCGGGGTTCTTATAGTCTCTTCCGATCCCTCGAGTGGAAATGGGAGAGAATCTGATGGATTTTTTTATTTCCACTTTGCGAGAAGTGGTTATGATGTGATATAGGTGATTGTGGATAGATTGACGAAATCAGTCAATTTCCTGCCTATGGAAAAATAGTGACTTAGTTGAGAAGTTGGTTGAGTTGTATATAAAAGAGATTGTACGACTTCACGGATGACCAATCTGAAAGAGCCATACAGACATTGGAAGTTATGCTCAAGGCTTGTGTGTTAGGTTTAAAGGAAGTTAGGAAGACATTTACCATTAATGGGTTTCTGATAATAGTTATCATCACGAGAAGCATTGAAATAAGCCTTATGAGGCCTTATATGGAAGAGAGTGTAGGACTCCATTATGTTGGGATGAGGAAGGGAGAAAATTTTTAGGTTCATAAATTGTTAGAGGCTGTGAGATAATGTTAAGTTATCGTGATAGATTAAAGATAGCTCAAGATTATTGAGAAAAGTTATGTTAATAACCCCGGAGAGATTTAGAATTTTAGGTGGGATCAGGTATTTATGAGGGGATATCACCTGGGAAGGGTGTTGATATTCGGAAAGAAAGGGGATTAAGTCCTATCTATATGGGACTTTGTAAAATTATGAAAATAGTGGAAGGTGGCATCTTAGTTGAGGTACTGAATTGGCCGGAATACATGACATATTTTACATTTCTATGCTTCGAAAGTATATGACAGATTCTTCACATGTGTTAAGAGATCAACAGGTTGAATTGAAAAAAAAATTGACGTATGAGGAAAGACCGGTTCAAATTGTTGATCGAAATGATTAGGTTCTTTGAAACAAAGTGATTCCTTTAGTAAGGTGTTGTGGATGAATCATGGTAGAGAGGAAGCAACATGAGAATTTAAATTTGAAGATGAAATTTTTATAAGGAGGGAATTGTAAAACCCTGACCTTATTGAATGTTATAATAGTAGTTATTGAATTGATTTGAGTCTAATGATAGAAGCGAGGTGGATTAAATTTAGAGCATTTCTGGACATATTTAGGTATAAGTAAATTTTCGAAAATTGTAACTTAAGATTGCTACTATTGAATAGTGATTTTTTCTTATTTTATCGGATGGAGGGTTGCGAAGGATTTTTAAAGAAGATTTCGGTTCCTATGACTTTGAGCCCGATATTTAGAAGATAATGGGAGATTTAAGTGAATAGTGATTTCGGATGAAATTTGGAGCTGTAGTGAAATTTTTCGAAATTGAGCCGAAAATACGAAAGGTGCGGAATAAATCATAAAGATTAACGAGCGGAAATAAAGTGAAAGCGAGTCCGTTTGGATAGTTTCGAATTGATCGAGCGTAGTCGGGTAATAATGCGCTATTGTCAGGATTCTGGAATTTTAATGATTTTAAATGTCGATTTCGGTGGATTTGGGCACGAAATTCCTTTGTGAAGGATTTGGATTAAAATATTTTATGTTCAAATTTAAATATAAACGACCATAGAATATTTTTGACATATGAGTGATATAAAAGCGTAGCGGCGAGATAAAATCTGCTATAATGGAGATATTTAATTGTACTAGCCAATCAAAATCTTTCTTAATGGCTAGAGATTATGATTTAAATAATGGAGTAAAAATGACTTGGTCTCATGGGAATGGACCAATGAGAAGCTTGGATAAAGAGTAATTCACTTTAAACCAACCAATGATATTTTTTTTTTTTTACTTAGGGCACTTTTGGAATAATATGTTAAAGTCTAATTTAGAGTTTAAGTGTAAGGGGATCACGTAGAGGAGAGGAAAGAAAGGAGAAAGAGAGAGAAAGAAAGGAAGAAAGGAGAAAGAGGAAGAGAAAGAGGGAGAAATCCAGTTGGGGAGGTGAGTTTCTTTGTTTTCAAGCTTTCAAGTGATCTTCAAGTGGTAATCAAGGAGAGGAGCCAAGACTCCAAGAAACAAGTAAGTTTTCATGGTGAGAGAGTTAGGGTTTTGATTGTTTCCATGTTTGTCTTAAATTCTGGTATGGATGTTAAATTGATGGTATTTAAGTTTTAATGGTGCTGAATTTAATATCAATTGAAAGCCATGGTTTAGGTTAGGGTTTGACAAAATCAAGTGAGTAAGGGTTAGGATTTGATAAGTGAATTGTGTGTGATATGTTGAAATGGGTATAATGCATCAGATTTAAGTGTTTAGAGTGAAAGAAAAAATGGAAGAGAAACCTGATTAGGTAAATTTTGAGCATGATCTCGATACGGGAAATATCCACTGTTTTCTGTTTGACCAGATTTGGTATTTGTATAACTGCTCAATTTTAGTCAATTTGAGTGATTTAAGTGACACATAAATTAAGACTTGAAAGGAGAACAAAACTTAAGAAGAATGTATTGCCAAATTCTGATCCTAAGTAGCCTAAATATTCCTCAAGTAGGACCATGTGCGCCAAATTCTGGATTCAGTTTTTAGACATAGATTAACACAGATTTATTTGGACGTAAAGTGAGTTTGATTCTTTCGAATTGGTGATTCCAGTGGAATAGGAGCCCTTAGCACCTTAGCTTTAAATGAGTATAAGGACATAGTGTCAAAATGAAGTCAAGACCTCCGAAAAATGAGTAATACCGACTGTTACTAGAAAAATCGGTAAAATGACTAGTTGGCATGAAAATGTCATAGCTTTAGTTTGGATGATCCGATTGGATTGATTCAATTCCTAAGTAAAATAGATTCCTAGAGGAATAAGAATATAGGAATGAGTGTTTATGGTGGATTAAATGGAAATTATGGTTAATGTGTGGTGTGATTTTCTTGGAAAAGGTGAAAAGGACATACGCGGGGAACGGGAACTCAGGGAAGCAAGAGTTGAGCGGTGGCGTGAGTGAAAATGATATTTTGAGGAAATTTCAGTTTTAAAGTGAATGGTTTGTCTTTAAAGCTGAAAGTTTAATGTAAATTTTATGTAAATGTTAAGGCCTTGTGAAATATTTTATATTGTTTTTATCTGCATCGATACATATATTTATATGTGTATTAAATATGTATGCATATGTTAGGTATTATGAAAGTTTAAAATGTTTAAAGTATGCATGTGTTTTAATGATAAGTAAAGTTTAAATGTATTTATAAATGTATTTTGAAAAATGTTTTCTTGATGGTTACCTATTCTGACCCATTATGGTGACATCGGCGAAGTACTTTAAGCGTGTAGGATTTAGAGGGAGTAAGTTATAGGTTACTAGCGGGAGGAAATAGGTGTATACAAAGTAATATCCTTACACGTGATAAAGTACTATGGCTGGGGCCTATGCAAGCGTGAGTTTCTCACGGCGTAGTGGTTATAGTTGGAATGTTTGTCCCTCACGAGTCAGTGCCGGGCGTTGTGTGTTTATTCCTAGGTTCCATCGAGAAGAATGAAAGAAAAGAAATAAAGAAAGAAAGTTTACAGTGCGAATGTTTAAAGGCATAAATGGATTTTAAATGTATAAGTATTTATTGAAGAAAGTTTAAGGCATAAATGCTTAAACCATAAATGATTTAAATGCATAAGTATTTTATTGAAATAAAGTTTAAGGCATAAGTATTTTAAAGCATAAATTGATTTTAATGAGTATAAGTATTTATTGAAAGAAAGTTTAAGGCATAAATGTTTAATGTATAAATGGATTTTAATTGTATAAGTATATATTGTTTGGTATATCTTGGAAATGTTATCTAAATGAAAATGTACACTCCTTTGGGCTCCTTTAGCTCATTCTTTTCCATATGTTTCCAAAAATATTTTGGGACCCGAGACGGGTGAGCGGTAGAGTACCTCTGGCGATGGAGTCGAGGCCATCAGGAGGAACGGCCTTATGTGAACTGCATTGTATAAATAGTTGCATATTTTATATGTCGAATAATTTTTTATGCATCTATGCATATGGATATATTTTAGAAAATGAATTACTTGGCGTCGGCTTAAGTCCAAACTCAAGCCTAAATTTTTTGATACAAATGTGTGGAATTGGAAGAGTTTAAATGTTTTGATGATTAAATGAATAAAGGTAGCAGTATATATATTGGGTTGATTGAGTTGTGGGCTGAGGAGTCACAACGGAGATTGAAAATTTGAATATTAGAAGTGTTTTTAAATGCTTATACGGGTACTTGTAAATTTGGGAAAGTCAGAAAAACAGGAAACTCTGACCATTTACGAAAAATGCAAGTGTTGAAAAAGAAAAAAAAAAATTATCACTTATTAGCATTATTTATAAAGATATGTTAAAATTTGTAAAGGGGTTCGCTCCATGGATTTTATTTATTTGTTTTGAGGAAAAGTTTCTACATCCATTGGGTGCAAGTCCCTCGGGTTCATAAGGGTTAATCACAGGTCGGGATCCTTCATGTGGAAGACAGATGTCGGACCATGAATTACGAAATAAATGACCCAGTGATGCATATGAGGCTATAACCCGTCTCAAATGCGGCCCACGTACTCCTGCGTGAGATAGAGATAGATCAACAAACATAGATATGATTAGGGGAATGAACAAGCAGAAACTTAGTGAGACAAAATTGAGATTTCTACTTAACCAAAGCTCTAATATCTTGTTAAGATGCCAATTTGACCCGAAATTGAAGCGCTTGTCATGTAATGCATGAGTTATATTAGCAAGTAAATGATACTTGAATTATTCTTTAGGGACTTCAAGCGGTAAATGATGTGTTTTAGAAATAAATATCAGGGTAATAAAATCACCTTCATGTTTTTCTCGAGTTTTAAATTTGGTGGTACAATGTCTCGATGGTGCGGCAACTGACATACGGTAGGAATTAAGCGAGAATGATGACAAGGCCAAACCCAATCTATCCGCCCGGCTTACGCATTTTTTGGCGCAGTGGCGATGTATCGAGATCCAAAATCACGAGAGTTTCTCTATGTAAGCGAAGTGTTGCGCCGCGATCTTATAGCTTTCACATAAGCGGCATATGTGTCTCTCTATTTTCAATTCTTTCCACAAACAAGATTACGCAAGCAAGGGGGTGATGAAAATATTTTTGCTAGTATAAGTCAACTAACATAAACACAGATTGAAATTAATTTAGGGATACGAGAGACTCACGAATTAACAAAGGATTGCACATAAAGCGTAGTCTAACCTGTGCCTCAGCATCTCAAGCAAGCTTTGGGAATCCTCACATATCTTTGAATCAATTGGCCCGAAATACCTAGTACTAGTAGAAACCATCGAGTCTACCGTAGTCCTTTTTGTTTTCCATCTCCAAATAGGTAATATGAGTAAGTATTGATCTTCAAAATAACACGTATTTTTGTACCTACACATGTCAATTCTTTGGATCATCTTCAGGAGTAGCGGAAAGCATGATCACCAGTAGGACCTGGGGATGGAGTGATTATCCATGAAATGCGGTCTAGCTTTATCAAAGCATCTTCATGCCAATGTGTGACCTTTTTAAGCCTGAAATCGCGCCATTTTGCTGCTTTTCTCCATCTTTGTTAGAAGTTCGTCATTGTATTATATGCGCGAGGACTGACTTTAAAGTGTAAATCATGCCACTTGGTTGCCTCGGACCACAGACACGGACTATACATATTACGGGAACACAAGCTGTCAAAACAATGTATTGGAATATAATTTCCTTTAATCGTACTCACGAACACCTTTTTCATCGGAAGAAAACTAAGACATGAAAGCAGAAGTAACATTTAGGATACATGATGAGCGAGAAGTCGGTAGCAACAAAGATATATCATTAACACATTAGACATTGCAATCCCGTTTTCTATAAAGCGAGAAGGGAAGCCTATGAAATAAAGCATCCAAAGTCTACTATTGTGGCTTAGTCATCGAGTTTGAAATAAGTGATGGCATAAAATACATGCCTTGCATCTGTATTTGCGTTCGTGATTATCGAATTGAATAATTGTTGGAAACTCATCAGTTGAATCAACTAGGATTCCATTTAAGCGAGGTAGTCTTGATCTAATTACAATCTTTTCACTTAAAACTCATAAATTAAGCTACCAGACACATTACAACTTAGATATGATTACAACTATAGGTGCTGTATGTAGGTTTTTCCCTTTGTTCAAAACTACGTCGATAAATGACTTCTAAACATCATTCATAGTGATGTTCAGGGCCCCAGCGTCTCTATCTTATCTTGGTTTTAAATGATTTGTGAGTTTATCCATGATTACCGCAGCACCCATGGATTTACTTGCTAGACAAAATCTGAAGCTACCCTCCCATCCAAAAATTTCATAAAATGATTGCAACTCATTTTCAAACAAAAATACAAGTTTTCGAGTTGATAATGGAAAAAGAGTATTCCAATTCAATTTTACTAGCATATTGCTTGAAAATGGCAACATATATTTTCTTTGTGCAATAACAGACCTTACCAAAATGGAGTGGCCAAAAGAAAAAATTAACATCTTTTAGAAGCAGGAAGAGCTCTCTTTGTTCACAAAAAACATCAAGTCATTTTGAACCATCGTATTATAACAACCACACATTTTGATCGAGTAGCCTTAAAGATTCTAGATATAAAGTCAATCGATATCTTTGAAGAGCTATGATTCCCTTTGGATCTTCTCTACTAAAAATATTTAGTATGTTGCTTATGTTTATGTACAAAGTAAAGGAGTCCAAATTGTATCTAAGAAGCTCTTATGCGTATGTTCTTTGATTATTCTCCAACTCATAAAGGTTTGAGTATTTCACCCTCAATTCGAAAAATATCACGGTAGGTGTTAAATCTTTTGAGAACCTTCCATTTGTCGGACAACTCTTTGAGAGAATTCAAAGTTAAGATTTGAAATCATTTGTATCCTAACCTAGTCCAATTTACTCTCTATAAATAATCTCATCAATGACCTAAATTGAGCCTATAACTCATAGAATGATGTTGGTAACAAAATGAATGAGTTGTTGGAATTCTATAAACTCCTTGGTATGCTCAAGAAGAATGTGATAATCCTATGATGAAGGACAACCAAAGGATGGTTCTTATAAATCAAAAACTCAAGAAATAAGGTGAGTTAGGGATTCTATTTGTATGATGTAAAGAGAGGAACAAGGAATAAAGTTTATAACAGAAAAAATTAAATTAAAAGAAAAAAAAGAGAAAAAAGAAACAACAAAAAAGAGACGAAAACCTTAGTCTACCAAGGCCTTCTACATAGTGGCGAACTAGGGCGTGAAACTTCAATTTTGGAGAAGGCTTAGAAGTTATTCTTCCTCTCTTTTAATCTGCAAATTATTTCTTCCCATTTCCCTCTTAAATGCTGTTTTAAACATGAAAAGACACTTGGGATGCAGATGAAAGGGTTGTAAACTGATTTTATAAAAAAAATTTGAGTGGATTTACTAGCTATATGATTTGAAAATACAAGCATTAGCTTTAGTGTAATGGTTAAAGCTTTGCTTTCAGGCGTCCTTAGTTACAAGTTTCAATCCTTGGCTGTTGGACATAGGAAATTTTTTATTTTACAATTTTGGGGGCTTATGCTAACTCCCATCTTTGCTTCTACAAGTCTCATCATTGAGTGTAACATATGCAATAATTAAAAAAAAAAACTAGTATATTAATATCAATTGTTTTGATTTATATTGATTAACTTTATTTATAAGTTTCTCTACAGAAATTTGGGTTTATTCAGGATTCCAATGATCTTTTATGATTCTAATTCTAATTATGTTATAATCTGTCGGCTAATCCTAATTTGACTCCAAATAGTGATCTACTTTAATACTGACTCATACTAACTCTAATTTAGTTCCAGCTAATATTAATTCAATTAAAGTTTATCCATATCTTTCTTTCCTTTCTTGAATATAATTTACTATATTTTCCCTAATCATCCTACCTTTTTCCTATTGTCCAATTCCATCTCGAAGAAAGGTATTATTTCAAATCTTATCTCAATGAGTGCTTTAATAAAGTCTAGACTTGGATGCTCCCCGTACCCGATAAGGCAGTGTTTAGAGCCGGCGCTCGTATCCCTAGCCTACTTTGTCTCCTACAATCGTATTGGCCTTTACATTTGCTGTCATAAAATATGTAATAATAATAAAATCAGCCCTGAAAATGTACAAGAAACTCTAGGAAATCCTAAATATGGAAACATTGTGTTTGTGGAAATGAGGGCACTCCATAAGAGTGAAAGATGGGAAGTGGACGATTTGCCTAGTGGAAAGAAACCCGTGGGATGCAAATGGGTTTTCAGAATCCCATATAAAACCAATAGCTCTATTGAGAGATGCAAGATGAGATTAGTAGCTAAGGAAAAAACTCAAATTTTCAGTAATGAACTATCAGGTGCTCCAATGACTAAAATGAATTCAATTACAATCCTTTTATCTCTACCAGCTAATTTTGTTAGGAACTTATTCCTATTCGATATTAAAAATTCCTTTTTTTGCATGGGAGAGTTAGAGGAGGAGTGTATATGGATTTTGACAGAAATCCAACAAGAAGAGAGGTGTGTGCAAACTAAAAGAAAATCATTTGGGTCCCTAGGGCTTGGTTTAAGCATTTACTAAAGTCATTAAAGAAATATGGCTTTTCGAACCAAGGGAGACCGCGCACTATATTTCAAATGCACACCATTCATGAAAATGAACATTCCCATTGTCTATGTAGACAATATAATTGTTGTAGTTTACAATTTTAAGGAAATTCCAAGTTTAAAGATACATGATAGAAGAATTTGAGATAAAGGTGGGGACCACGAGATATTTTCTTAGCATGGAAAGCGAACCCGAGCATTGCATGACTATTTGCAAAAGCATGCATTGCATGACTATTTGCAAAGAAAGCATGTATTTAATCTCATTAAATAAACTAAGATAACAAGATGCAAACTTGATGTTGCACTTACGAGATCGACCCTGAGCAAAGGAGCGGAGATTAAAGGGAGATTCAATAGACGAGGGTGGTCATCAGACATGTAAGAAGGCTTATTTCCAAACTCGGCTAGACATAGCCTATACTATGAGTATTGTCAGCCAACTTAAGCACTCTAGACTAAAGTTTTATCTGGAAGCAGTTGAAAGGATTCTTAAGCTACCTTAAAGCCACACCAAGTAAGGGTCTTTTTTTTTTTTTCAGGAAGAACGACCGTCTTCTAATGGAAGTTTATATGGAGTGCAATTTGGGGTGATTCGGTCAATGACCGAAAGATCAACTATAGGTTATGGTGCTATAGTTTGGAACATCAATGTAATTAAGTACTTGGCAAAGGAGTATGGATTTGAGCTACAAAAGTAAACATCATGAGTATTTTGGAACCAAAAAAGGAGTTAATATGCAAAATCAAAGTCGAGCATTTGTGCACCTTATCTCCTTTATTCTTAAAAATATATTTAAAAATAAAATTTGTGCATATGTAATATTTTAGATTTTAGTATTTCTCATATCCTATATAATCATTCTTTAAAACAATTAAGGAAACAAAGAAGACAATTAAAAGAAATAAATCAAAAAAATAATCTAAAATACATTATTTTATACATTCTTTCCTTTTTTCCTCCCTTAATTATACATGTTATATTACAACATTGTACTATTCCTATTCTTACAAGGACTGAGCTTGACATCTCGATCACTCTATTCTTACAAGTACCCGACACCTGTTCACCCTTTTCCCATTAAGCGAGACAAGCCTCGAGGCCCCTTAAATTATGTTATTATATATAAATATTTAAATTAAGACATTAATTTATGATGAATCAACTCATCCATCAAATTGATCACCAAAAATAACAATATCTCCTACACATAATTTAAATCATCTAGCTCTAAACTTGAACATAAGAAATGGAATCTTTGGAGTAAATAGGATTATGTAACTTATCAATACTACTTAGTACTCATAATTATCTCAGAATAGAGACACAACAACCATCACAAATAATATATGACAATTAATATAGTTGTCCTTTTCTTAAATTAATCAACCTTTGCATAATATCTTTAGAATTAATACTTTCATAGAAAAGAAACTAACTTAATTATTTTTATTACAATTTTGAATAAGTAACAAATGCAAATTTGCCATAGAAAGAAAACAAACACATAAATACAGATAGGCGAACGAAGCGAAGCAAGGTGGTTTTGTTATCTATGGGTGGTCACATTATCCATAGCCTAAGGTTTCCATGCTCTAGCTCCATTATTGCTCAAAATTAGGTTGCGAAAAATTAATAAGAGTTTCCGAATCTCATCTTAAAAGAAGAATACACTCTTCTTGAGATCTAGCATTAGCATCGACAATAAAACACAGTGGGAAAACGGCAATATTGTTCACATGCTTCGCCTAATAAAACATTCAGGTTATGCATTGATAATCATAATTTCCCGGAGATAACTCTGTTCAACAATATAATGCATTTGTGAAGCTCGTGGCTTGAAAATCGAGAAGAGGAAAATCTCTTGAGTGTTACCACATATAAGTCTGAAAAATGTTGAATATTTTCCTAAACTAAGCAGCTAATTACACTGACTAAGAAATATTGATTGATATAGGACTTCAACCTCAAATTGAGTGTCGGGAAAGTCGAAATATAGAAAACACGAGGGAAGGAATTAAGACATGGATAGAGGATTGGCTTCACGGCATTTTGGATCATTTGGAGATACTACTCTCGCCCTTTATTAAGGCTTTCGTTTTTCGCTCTCAACATTCCCACTTTGTTTATCAAGATCATACATTTCCATCTACATATCACCCGATTTCCATTCTCTCAAGCGAGAGAAACAAAAAAGTGCATGGATAACTTACCTTTGTAATTGTTTTCTTCTTCGAGTTTTGTAGCCTCTTACGATTCAAGCGCTACCTTAGGGGATCTCACGGCCGATTTTAAAATCAGAGCCCTGTGAGTCAAATAATATCGCTAATAGGATCTGATCTCAGTGCAATGAAATATGCTTCGACTCATACTTCAGCATCCCAGCGTTCATGGACACCGCTCGACCCTCGATTCTTCCATCACGGCAATGACTCCCACCTCTCAAATGTACGCCGGCTATGCTTGATACACAAAGGCACCGGTGTAAGCAATAGTAATCCTCTAGGAGATATTTGTTGTGGATGGCTAGCGGGCATGGATATCATCAAGTGCCATTATCGATGGTAAGGCGCTTTCTTTACCCGATGATAAACCGTAGCCAGTTTCCGCAGGCTTGAGAGGGTCTTTTATTGACCTCCCAATGGTATTTTCCATTTCTCGAGTTGAAATACATCTCCAACCCATTGCAGCGGAGTTCTTTGGGAAATAATTTTGTGTTGGTCGACAAGCTGGGTGATAAACTACATTTGAGCCTCCTATCTCATTCACGAGATGAAGATCTAATAAGCAGTATGCTTGCACTTAGGTAGAATCTATGATTGGTAAGAATGTCTATGCTAGAAGATATAAGCTTAAGAATGAGGTAGTAGATGTTTTACGTAGTATTAATTTCAAAATAAGAGCCCAAGATAGAGCATTAGAGCAAGCGCAAATTTAAATAAATGGATCTAAGCTAATGTGATACATGGACCATTCGGGCCTTAATGAAATACAGAAGGATTAGAAATCGAAACAGCTCGTCTGGTGATGCGTTGTGTTTCCCAGCTCGATTTTCCATGGAATAAAGTACTCATTGAAACTTTAAAGATAACATTAACCAAAAATTTAGAGCGAGAAAGTAAAAGATTAAAACCCAAATCAAGTCACTTACAACGATCGGGGAAGCAGATGCATTTAGATTAGCTTCAAATTAGTTTCGGTTAATGAAAGGAAATTAGGAAACTATTACTAGTCTCCAAAAAGGAGAATGGAAACATACATCTACAAACAAGTAGCTACCTCATTTTTATCCATGGAGCGAAGAATGTCTTGTTCATCATATAGCATATCTTCAACTGAAACATTTTCTCACTTTCACATACTCAGACAAAAGCAACTTGTAGATAGCCTTTGTTGCATGTGTCATAAAAACTCGCCCTTTGGATGTGGTCTAATGAACAAATTAAAATATTTTAGCTAAATTTATAGGCAAGTAATAGCATAAATTTTAATTAAATAAATAGCCCAGCCTTCTCCAAGAAATACGGAAGGGATGCGGCATGATCAAGAGAAAGATGCACGGAAATGCAACACATTCTGTCTGATGAGTGGGAGGCACATCTAAAAGAGCAGACGATTTTACTTGAAAGTAGAGTAGATAACCAAAGGAAAACTGAAGATTAAGTTCTAAAAAGTTTCAAGATTGACAAAAGTTCATTAACAAGACAAGACATGCAAGATATTGAATGAAATGATCATTAAGAGCATATGGTGCTACATACCACAGCTAAGAGCACTGCTCAGAGATAAGTATGAGATTAACATAAACCCATTCGAGGAAAACAATGCGAGGAAAATTTGTGAATCACAGGAAAATTCAAATTTTTAAAGGAGTAAAATAGTAATTTCGATTCGAGAGAAAATCAGAATTTTCTAGATATGTCGGATAATGACTTGAATTCTCCGTTGAAATCGTCTCGCGAAATCTAGCTACCACGTCGAATTTCGTTGGATACCAAGACAGTCGGAATTTCACGTTTTTCGAGGCATAAAATGTCGGATGACACATGGCATGGTTTAGGGGATGCCACATGGCACCTCAAGAGAGTGACATGGCAAGATCCATGTAGTGCCTTAAATGTGCACTTAAATGAAAGATGATACAATAAAGGAAATAAAGAAATAAAGAAACAAGGAGGAAAAACATGGACTGCCAAGTGGTATGAGAAAAGGGGAGGAAGTTTCCTCCCACTTGACCAATCGGTCAATGCAAATCCAAGAGGGAAGAAAGAAAAAAGCAAAGAAAAAGGAAAGAAGGAGGAACAAACAAAAGCAGGTTCATGGGAAAGAAAAGGAGAAAGGAGAAAGAAATTGAAGATTTCAGGCTTTTGATGGTCGAGATTTGTGATCCGAAGACTAAAGTTGGTACATGCAGCGCGATCTATGTGTGGACACCAAAAACTTGGAGTTTCGAAAAACTCCATAAGGTAGAGAATTTTCCTACTCGGTTTATTTTAAACCTAAAGGCCTTATAATGGTATGAGTTGTCTATGGGAGTTCATGAGAGGCCATATTATTTAGTTCCAAAACTTGGGACTAAATGGTAGAGGATTTCTATGACCGGTTTCACACAGTCCAAGACTGTTGTGAGTTGGGGTTTGAACTAGAAACTAAAAGTTTCCAAGTTTTGTGTTGTGTTTCATGATGTGTGGATGTTTGGAACCAAACTGGTTCATGTTTGTGAAGGGACCGTGAGGTACCCTTCCCTGTTGGAAGGGTCCAAGATTGTGACCTTGTTGTGTGTTATTTAACACATGAATAATATCTTTGTAAAATATCATGTTAGTATATGCTATTTGATGTATTAACATGGATTGCATTGATGTAAATTATAATTATCCATGAGTATGTAAATGTTTCATGCTTAGCACTCATATATACATGTAACATGAGGAAAAGTACGTGGCATCATGTATTACATATGCACGGTCGCATCGCGTCAAGTCAGGTGTGGGTGCATGGTAATTGTGAAACCCCGAAAAGTCTAGATTTCCTATGGAATGATAAAACGGTAATTTCGGTTGAATATCCGGAATTTTTCTAGATCTCGGATGACAAAACGGACTTCACCGTTAGAATCGTCTCGCTAAATCTGTAACCACGTAAAATTCGTCGGTCGAGGCGGTCGAATTTTCGTTTGAACAACGGTGGTGCGGACCTTGGCACATTTTGAGTGGCACAAGATGTGTCACGTGTCATGTGCAGAATTAGTCAAATATAAGCTCAAGTGTGGGCCATGGGTGAACACATGGTATGATGCCATTGGGGAAAATCCCAAAGTAGGATAAGTGGATAAGGAAATCAAGTCGACCAATGATGACATTGTGGCATGAGAGGACAAGTCCTCTTGACCCAAGCTCCCAAACGGATTTGGGAGAAGGAAAAGGGAGGGAAAAGAAAGAGAGGTTTTAGAAAGTGTCTACCTTCCTCTCTAGATTTCCGGCGTTCGAAGCTGTCAGTTCTCGTCGGAGAAAGGAGAAGTTGGTCTCGTTGCAAGAGCTACTGTGGACACCGGTTATTGTGGAGTTTCGACAACCGGGAGGTGAGATCTTCTCCTACTTGTTTATTCTTTGGCTAAGGGTCATTTTAATGGATGAGAGTTGCTAAGGCACGGATAGGCGAGTGTTTTCGGTTCAGATTTGGACAGAGTGAAGAAATCCCTAGAGTGGTTTTGGACAATCCACGGACTGTTTGTGTGGCTTGTGTGATGTTGCATTATTGCCATGAGTAAATAACATGCCGATTGTGATTTTGTGGGCAGTTCCAAGATGAATTGCCGGATTGTATATTAGCTCATGTAGAGCTGTTTATGTTATTGTTATGAATAAATAACATGTGGTGCAGTAAGTGAATTTTGTTAATATATGCCACGATTGATATATTAGCATGTGTTGTAGAGTTTTTACTTGAATGTTAGGTGCCATTACATGAGCACTTGGGGTGGGAGTAACCCAGTAGGAGAATTTCCTCTTGAGCATTTGCTCACCTGTTGAGGAAAAACTATTTCAGTCTTAGAAGACGCACACACAGGGATGGGACGCATCAGGGCATAGAGCGAAGAAATAGCCTAGTATGGCCTTATATTGTATTTTTGTAAAATTCTGGGCAAGAGACCCAGTTTTGGATAAATTGTAATCAAAACAATTTGCAATTAAATTCTTTTAGGTATAAAATATATATTTTGATGAGTATGGATAATGGGCCCTAAGTGGCCATTTTACTCTCGTACAGGTCATATGATGTGAGACCGCCGCAGTTGCGTGGGATTGTGATGGTCAACGGGACACGGTTGGGGCGTCTGGCAGTATCGAGCATGGGTATCACGAATGCCTAGGGCTCGATGTGAAACGAGTTAGATCATGCGTCCATTGTGCATTTTGATGAATTAGTTGTGATGTGTGATTGAATTGTGTGAAATTGTATGCTTGGTAAATAACATATAGGAAATGTCGAACACTGAGATTCGAAATAAAAAACCTAAAGGTTCAAGGAATTATGGCAGAGCAGGTCAAAAATGAAAAATAATAATAATAATAATAATTTTCTAGACAATCGTTCCGAGTTTTGAACATGAGCAGTTGTTTTGTGGAATTACGGAAGATTATTCGAGTTTTGCACAAGAAAAGACTAAAATTAAACTCTTAAGAATTTTGAGTTGTAAAATTTGCAATTGTTTAGGCTACTACACCTTAGAGGTGGCAGGAAGGCCCTCTTGGAGGGTTTTGAAAAAAAAAAGTAGCAGGGTCGCGACCCGGTTGGGGTCATGACCGTAGAGCTTTGGTGCGCAAGGCGAGAAGCCCCGGTATGCACGCGGTCGCATCACGGCTGGTGCCAGCGCACACCCACGACTTGGGTAGCGCGCGCACCTGGCTGAGGTTGGGACTAAATAGTCCTTCGTCGTGACATGAATTTCAAGTCGTGACATGGGATTTGAGGCGAGTTTAGTGCGACTTAGCACGGGGTTGCAACTGGTTTAGTCTTGAGGTTGCAACAAGGGATTTGAGGCTGCGGGGCGACCACAGGTGCGACCTAGATTTGAGATCACGGCAGGTTGGAAAACAGGGAGCAACCTTGGGTCATAACTGAATTTGCATCATGACCTGTTGGGATTAATTAAGACTGTTTGGGTTGCGACTAGGAAAAAAGGATCATTGTAGGTTAGGGTGATTTGAGGTGTGACTTGGTTTAGTTGGGCTTGAAGTGTAACCCGGAAGTTGGCGTCAGCGACTGGTGGTACGGCAACTGGCACTGGCGTCGGAGGGACAACGGCCCGTGGGGTCGCGACCCGTTTTGAAGTCGCGACGCTGTTGAAGTGGGGTCATGACCAGTTTTGAAGTCGCGACTGGTTGTTCGAATTGGGGCGGAAGCGAGTCGCGGAGGACGCGTATTGATTAGCGACCCGGATTTTGGTCGCGACCTGGCCTGTTGAAATTGGGGTCATGACCCCATTTTGGGGTCAGCGACCTAGTTTTTTCAGTTGGGCGGAAAGCGAGTGACCACTGTTTGGTCGCGACTGGATCTTGCTTGAGGTCGCGTCCTGAGATTTGAAATTGCGACTGGCTGGGCGTGGTTGGGCCCGGTGTCACGACCTGGGCTTTTGGAGTCACGATAGGGCAAGCCGCGACGGGAGGCGACTCGCGCGTAACAAAAATCTTATACGACGCAGGAAGCTGTGCACGTAGTGTCGCAGTGACTTGGAGTTCTAGGTATGCATACTTGTGCACACGAAACCCGATTTTGTGACGGTGCCTTTGTTTAAGTCCTTTGTTTGGATCCTTGTTCATGGACAGCGTTCATGAGGGTTCAAAAAAAAAACAATGAAGATATTATTTGAGAATCTTGAGATGAATTTACAGTTTTAATTGAGTGAAAGAACCTGACAATAAACATTTCTGGCCAACCACTTTATGCCAGAAAAGCACGCCGACAAGTAGACATAATTGAAATCAGCTATTTAAAAACATGATATGAAATCAAAGCCACTAAAGGTTTACAAGAATGTACAAGTTCCCAATAAACGTGAAGACATGTCAAAATAAAATTTGACATTATTAATTACAAAGGTTAACGACTCTATAAAAGCATGTAAAAACCGGGGAATCAAAACCACTAGAAGTAATAATAAACTTATTTACCTACGATATGAACCTTTCCACGATACTTGGTTTGTGAAAATACCATAAAACTAAGTGTTCAAATCATGGATGCAAAATGAGCTGGAGATAGCATTAAACTTTCCTTGAGGCTTGACTTGAGGCTAGAAGAAGAAGTTGGGTTGAGTTTGGGGAGGTTCAGGTTCAAGACACGGCCGAGGGCGATAAACAATCGTGTATAAAGATATTTTTTTAGAAAAGGAGCGGGAGCTAGCATTGGAACTGCGGAGATTGGGAGCATACTTTGGAATGGGAGCCAAACTTATTTGACGAGGCTGAGGGGACACACTTGAATAGGACCAGGATCTTGAAGCACATTTGGACTACATGAAACATATAGTACGGCGTGGTATTAGTATATCATTAGTGAAACATTGCCATATAGTCATAGCTTGCATATTATACAAACCCCAAAAATTGAGCTAATGCTTGAGGAGTCAATTTATGGGCACAACACTCCATATAGGAGGTTTCAGCCACTAGGTCAAGCGCATCATATTGTGCTATGAGTTGCTTCCTTTAATCGACTGACATATGGGTTCCACAGCCAAAATGTTTAAGGTGAAAGCAGGTGAAAAAGAATCTTTGTGAGGTAAAATTACGGGATACAGGTACATGAAGGCATTGTTTACAGACCTCAAGTCCTTCATCTTGCTCCAAGCAAGGCCAGTCCTTACATACATGTTCTTCATTAAAAGAGTGTCGCGATTTAATAGGAGTAAATAATAAAGTCTTTTGCATTCTGCCCATACCAACAAACTCCGATTTTGAAGTACAAGGGCGATGTGATTTTATCTGCCACATAGCTGTTTAATTAGACCTAACAATCTTCTTCGTGAAAAATATAATACACAGTACCAAGCCTTGAAGTACAAAGGATCCATCCCAGCCCCTGAGAAATAACCAATAATAGAAAAATAGAGATGAATTGAAGTCAACTGTTCGATTCCAAAGTTTGGGGTTTGTTCGACACCTCATAGAGTGCCCCTTGGGATGGGAGTGCGTGCATTGCGATCGGAAGAATACTTCGATTGAGGAGGAGGGATTTGATGTGGGTCTATTGGTATCTATGAAGAAAACCAGTAGAGTTTAGGGTGAAATTCTTCCGCAACTACGAGGAGCACACACCCATCAAAGTAATCCTAAGGCGACAACCCATACATATAGAACGGATGTAGGACTACCTCTGTGTGCTATGTTGATGCATCTTTTCTTTGAAATCACGACCCTTTTCTTCTTGGCAATTATCTCATTCCCTTGCCGGAGATAATTTACTGCCGGGCCCTTCTTCATATTCCCAAATCAATAAATCATGCATCATCATCATTGACTCATTCTCCTTGTCAACTTGCAAAATTATTTGAGACAAATTACTCAGATTATGCGTATAAGACTAAGAAAGTCTTTCAAAATACTATACAAACAATCCCATGCTCTTAAAGGGCCTACTAGTATATAACTAGGTAGATATGCCCCGAATTCAAATTTCAATTCTGTCCCTTTCCCTCACTTCTTTAACCACTGAAACAAATTTAAAAGTGAATTCTCCACCAAAATTTGTCTCTACTAACAATGCTTGCTTTGAAAAATGGAACGCATCGTCTATGCTTTCATTTAGAGTTACTTTTCCGGATACTACAAATATTTTTTGCGTCGAGAGGAAGAAGAGTACTTTTGAAATACTATGCGAGGCAGTCTTACTGCGTAACGTAATGTCCTTGAGATTCAAAATGTCAAGTTTCCTCCTTTTCCCAGACTTCCTTAAGCGACCAAACATAAACATAAAGAAAATTTCTCGAAATTTGCTAATATATATATATATATATATATATATATATATATATATATATATATATATATATATATATATATATATATATATATATATATATATATATGTATACACACATATATATTCTTGATGAGAAAAGATAAGTCCCTCCAAAATGCTAAACAAAAGTCCTATTCCTCAACGATGCGGAATATAAGCACATAAATGCAAAAATGACCTTACATCTTGACTATCTGATTTCTCTCCATTTGTACTCTTATAAACAATCAAACACAATTTAAAGCAAAATTTCACCTTTAGTAAACTTCAAATATGCATTTTTACGTGTGGTAACCAATTAAGAGTACTTCTATTGCTATAACACTACATGCCCATAAAGCTTAGAGTCGATTCGAGTCATCAATATTCGATTTCTCTCCTTTTCCCACTTATAAACAGCGAACGATCGATTATAAATTGAGAGACAAAGAAAAAAGATTTCGTCTAAATAAAATCAATCGATACGGATGATAAAACAAAAATACCGTGGAGGAAGTGAGGACCATCAGCTAGTTTGCCTCCATGACCAAGCGGTTCGCGATGTAATCATGGAAAAATGGTTTTACCGATAGTGGTGGCCCTTGCATTGAGAGTCTTTGTGTCAATCTGTTGCATAGTTGGCGAGATTTGGGATTGACATAAGCATGCTAATGCTATCTTCCGCGCAACCACTACGTTCAGCTCACCCACTTCATCCAGGAGGTGGGCGCTTGTCCTGCGTCATTTAACGACCAATGGTCGATGGCGGTAATGAGGATGAGGATGAGGAGGATGCTGATGATAACAGAGTCAGAAACCATGTCGCTAATAGGATCTGATCTCCAGTGCAATGAAATATGCTTCTCTGACTCATACTTCACTGTCAACCGTTCATGGACACGAAAAGCTGGACCCTCAGATTCTTCATCGGCAGGACTCCACACTCTCAGGCTATACGCCCCGGCTGTGCTTCAATACACCGGGCGCACCATTATAAGCAATAGTAATCCTCACGGAATGTTACGTGAATAAACTGCGAGAAAGACATAAGTCATCAAGTGCCATTATCGACAAGTAGAGCGCTTTCTTTACGGAAGACCCGACGGATTCACCGACTTCAAGGTCTTTCAATGACCTCTAATGGTTTTGCCATTTTCTCGAGTTGAAATACGGGGGAGGAAGCTGGGATCTCGACACAAAGATGACAATCTTCTTCGCGAGAATAGTCTCGATGTAAAGTACTTTGAGACACCCCGTGATATCAAATGCCATAAACATGGCGGCTCAAGGGACGTGCCCAAACTGTTTAAAACCAAATCGATTATACCATTTACTTAATATCGATGGAAATAAATAACACACGGGAAAGATGGATTTAATTATAGTTATAGGAACATGAATGAGATAATAAAATTAAGTAACACATCTAAAGTCAATTGTTGTAAATGTCCAAACGATCACACCTTGATTAGGATTATAGGCAACCGATATTTTGGCATATAGAAATACACACACCATATTGCTTCCTTTTTTTGAGCAAGTTTTATATTTTATTAGATTGGTGTTATGTAGCATGTTTAAACTATAGTCGATAACATAATCTTTGTAGTGGAGCACCAAAAGATCAATATTAGAAGTATAGTCAATTAAATCTTAATATACTAATTCTTGCTATATTATTATTTGCAAAATGTCCTATGTTGAAAATAAAGCCAAATTAATCTCATAGAAGGTGAAGGGCAATTCCACGGATGAAGATCCTAAGCGATGAATTCTTGCACTCGGGTAGAATCTATGATTCAAGTAAGAATGTCTATGGTAGAAAGATTTAAGCTTAAGAATGAGGTAGTGGATGTTTCTGCAGTATTAATTTCGAATAAGAGACCTGAGACAGAACATTGGAAACAAGCGCAAATTTAACTAACGAGATCTAAACTGTCATTGATACATGGACCATTTCGGGCTTCAAAAAAGGGAAGTACAAGAGAAGGATGAGAAATCAAACGATACGTACGGTGATGCGTTATTTGTTCCAAATCGATTTTCCATGGAATAAGGTACTCATTGAAACTTTAAAGATAACATTGACAAAAATTTAGAACCAGAAAATAAAAAGATTAAAAGGCCAAATCTAAGTCCTTACAGCAATTCGGGAAACAAATGCATTTAGATTAGCTTCAATCGGTTCGGACAATGAGAGGAAATTAGAGGAAACATTACTAGTCTCTAAAAGGGGAGAATGAAACATACATCTAGAAACAAAAGCAACTCACCTCAATTTTATCCATGGAGCGAAGAATGTCTTGTTCATCATCCTGACATCTTAAAGCGAAACTTTGCTCAAGCATAATCAGGCAAAAGCAAATTGTAGATAGCCTTTGTTGCAAGTGTCAAGCGCCCTTTGAATGTGGTCTAATGAACAAATTAAAATATTTTAAGCAATTTATAGGCAAAGTAATCGCATAAATTTTAATTAAATAAATGGTAGGCCTTCTCGAAATATGGAAGGATGCGACATGATCCAAGTGAAAGTACACTTGCAGGAAATACAACACATTACGGTGCGAGTAAAGTGGAGAGCACATCTAAAAGAAAGAGCAATTTTATATGAAAGTAAAGTAGATAACCAAAAAGGAAAACTGAGAAGATAGAAAGTTCCAAAATGTTTCAAGATTGACAAAAGTTCATTGTGAAGATAGACATACAAGATCTTGAATGAAATGATCGATTAAGAACATATTGTGTCACCAAATGGTGCCGATATCTTCAAGCGGTGATTGAGATGATCCAAGCCTCGGAGTAGGGGAGGGGGGGGAGAGGGGGGGGAGGGAGGGGGAGGGGGGGGGGGAGACATAGTCGTAAGGGTGCATCTAACCAATTTATGGGTCAATTACAAGCGAGACAAAGAAAAAGAGATTTTCGTCTTAATAAAATCAATCATTACGGATGATAAAACAAAAATACACTTGGAGTGAGAATGAATCGCTAGTTTATATCATGACCAATAAGGAAAAAGAACCAGATATTGATAAGAAGATACAGATGAAGTTACCAGTTGTTTCTAGTCAAATCTTTATATCCTTTAGCAATAGTTGTTTTTGGTCATTTTCTCGATGAGCCATTCAAGAACAATTCATTCCATTGTTTAAAAAAAAAAAAATTGCAGAAAAATGACCATACCTAGGATTACAATATCAAAAACAATAATGATATTGTCTAAACTTCATTTCTCAATTCAGCAGATTACTAAGTTATAAAAACAAATAACATTACAATATTCAACAAGGAAAAAGAACATACTGTGTCACCAAAAGGACATCAATGGTTGAAGGATCAATCTCTTCAAAGAATAGCCAGCGACCATGCACAGTATCTTTGGATAAATTCCACAGTCAAACTATCACCTTAAGACATGACCATGAGAAACAAACAAATTAAAAACTGTGTTGAAAATGGAAGGAAAAAACTAGCAAAATAAAGCACAATGCATTATGGTATACCAGTATGGTTTTCCCTTTATAGGACATGTAGACACAGGAACGACCCTTCATTTCAGCACCTAGAGGTATCAGTCTCTCCAAAAAAGAAACGAAGCGGATCGAAGATGATCAAGCCTCGCTAAGTAGAGACATAGTCGTAAAGTTTGCATCACAATAACCAATTTATGGGTCAATTATAAAGTGAGAGGCAATGAAAAAGAGATTTTGTCTCAATAAAATCAATGATTACAGATGATAAAAAAAATACACATGGAGTAGAGGACCGTCGGCTAGTTTTGCCTCCATGACCATGAGTTCACCAATGTAATCATAGACGGTTTTGATAGTGGTGGCCCTTGCATTGAGAGTGTTCTTTCAATGTTGCATAGTTGGCCGGGTGGGGATTGACACATAAGCATCTTGTGCTATCTTCACTTTACCAACCACTTCTTCGGCTCACCACTTCATCCACGGGAGGTGAGAGCGCTTGTCATAACGTCATTCAACAACCAATGGTCGAGTCAGGTAATGAGGATGAGGATAGGGGAGGATCTTGATGATATGATGATGAGATGAGTTCCTGGATGCCTTCCATAATTACCTCCATTATTTACAACCCCAAGCTATAAACATCCGTTTTATTATCCACGCTATCTATAAGCAAGTTCACGCAAATTAAGAAAATTACATCATGCTCTGCTTTCTGCTCTGCTCTGTTAAGAAATTATAACGTGTAACTAACGCTACCAATTAAAGAAAATGGTACCTGGAAGCGATTATAACTTAGTTGCAAATGAAGTCCAATTAGATGAGTCCGGCTTTATAAGCCTAGCCGTGCCGAAGTCAGAGACATGAGCTTCATATTCTGAATCTAACAGAACATTGTTACTGGTTATGTCTCGATGAATTACTGGAGGTGAGCAATCATGGTGCATATAAGATAAAGCTTTAGCCACCCCTTTCACAATGTTTAGCCTCCTGATCAATCAAGTTTTCACATTGCTTCTTCATCGTTGCTTAGAATGTTTCTCGGCTCCCTTTTCCATAAACTCATAAATCAAAAAATGAGTTCTCGATAAAATGAAGCTGAAGCCATAAAAACCGGCAATGTGCGATGCCTTATACATTAGAGCATGAATCTCGCTTTTGAAAGCCTGAATCAGCCATATCTCCACCATCTTCATCGATGAGTAATTGAAGCTTTTTCCACGAGCAACAACCGCCATTGCTTCGGCCTTATAAACGAGTGCCGCCATCCTCGATTTAATGCCACCTTTGTTTGGAGGCCAGAATTGTCGAGTTCCACTGTATGATGTGCTCATACAAGCAAGTTCCCATCATGTCCCAATATTGTGAATAGATCTTTGACATCGGCGGCTTCAAAGTGTAGATTTGGTTGTTTTCTTCCTCAGTTTTGGACAAAGAAAATAAATTCCAACGATAAGCGAATAAGAACAATAGAGTGCTCACAATGAGGGTAGTATGATCAAGACGAGAAAACTTCCATTGGCCTTCTTGGTTGCATGGCTTGAGATGAGTGACATTATTACCCTGAGAGACCTTTATTATTTCTAAATGCCTCGAATGGAGGCAGAAGAGCTTTGATGTTGGGAAGGACCTTCCAAGCGGTTGTAGGATATATCGACGGATGTGGGCTAATCGGATCATCAAAAGTGTGTGGGATGGTGCGAAAGGCGGTTATGGGAGATTCAAACGTCTCCGGTACGTAACTCAGCGGTGGAGATCTCTCGCGTCAAGATATTTACGACTAAGATCAAGACTCGAAGATGAAGCAACTTTCCAGATTTAAGTGGAATGCTATCCACAAACCGATTCCCTTTCCGAGTTCAGAATGATAATTTCAGCAAGTTCCACTATTTCTTTGGAATTTGACAGCAAGTTGTTCGATCCTAGGTCGAGGTTTGAAGATCGGCTAATTTTCCCAATTTCAAAGGAATGCTTCACGAAGATGTCGTTAGTCGTAACCGTCGAACAATAAGGGCAACATACCCGATTCTTTTGGGATCTTCGGTCGAATGGTTTGAGGAAAGATCAAAGTCGATTTGTAATTGGTAGGCTCTCCGAAGTTGAGGTGGTATGGCAGGAAATATTGTTGTTGGAGATGTTCAAGTGTGTTAGGTTGTATACTTGTCCCCGATTCTCAGAGAAAGCTCGCCATAAAAATTGTGCTTTGCTTAGATCGATATAATTCGGGTTTGGGTATACACAGAAACTTTCGGCTATGTCTCGATTGAGTTGGTTTCTTTGAGCGGAACTCTGAATAAGCTAGTGCAATTTTCAAGCTCTTTGGTATAGGACCCGTGAAATGGTTCCCCATCGCGAAGTAAAATTTACAATTTTCTACCAAGGCAAATCGTGCAGTAGTTGGCCAATGAAGTTATTTTCATACAATTGCAAAATTTTCAAATGAGTGATATTATTCATTTCAGGCAGCTGCTTGAGTTTGTTATGATAGGCCCAAATTGGTTAGTGGACAAGTTACCTATGGAATGAGGATTGGACGATGAGATTGTTTGACAATTCAAGATCATTAGAGATCTTAACAATCAATTTCTTGAGGAATGGAGACCAGATAGTTTGTTTGCATCCAAAGTGATAATGGTTAAATTCCTCAGATTTACTATGGAATGAAGTTGGACCGAGTGAGATTGTTAGTTGACAATTGAAGATCATTAGAGATCTTAACAATCAATTTCTTGAGAATGGAACGAGATGGATTTGTTCATTATGGAAGATCACAATGTGGTTAAATTCCTCGAGTTACCTATGGAATGAGGATTGGACAGTGAGATTGTTAGTTGACAATTGAAGATCATTAGAGATCTTAACAATCCGATTTCTTGAGAATGGAACCGAGGATAGTTTGTTCGTATCAAGGTCTGATGTGGTTAAATTCCTCAAGTTACCTATGGAATGAGGGATTGGACCGTTGAGATTGTTAATTCCCAATTCAAGATCTTTAAGAGATCTTAACAATCGATTTCTTGAGAATGGAACCAGATGGTTTGTTCGTATGAAGATCTGATGGTTAAATTCCTCGAAGTTACTATGGAAGGAGGATTGAGACAGTGAGATTGTTAAATGACAAAGCAAGATAATTAAAGATCTTAACAATCCAATTTCTTGAGAATGGAACCCAGATAGTTTGTTTGCAAGATGATGTGGTTAAATTCCTCGAGATTACCTATGGAAGGAGGATTGGACCAGTGAGATTGTTAAATGACAAATCAAGATAATTAAGAGATCTTAACAATCCAATTTCTTGAGGAATGGAACCAGATAGTTTGTTTGTATCAAGGTACAATGTGGTTAAATTCCTCAAGTTACCTATGGAATGAGGGATTGGACCAGTGAGATTGTTAGTTGACAATAGAAGATCATTAAGAGATCTTAACAATCCAATTTCTTGAGGAATGGAACCAGATAGTTTGTTTGCATCAAGATACAATGTGGTTAAATTCCTCAAGTTACCTATGGAATGAGGGATTGGACCGTTGAGATTGTTAATTCCCAATTCAAGATCTTTAAGAGATCTTAACAATCCAATTTCTTGAGGAATGGAACCGAGATAGTTTGTCGTATGAAGATCTGATGTGGTTAAATTCCTGAGTTACCCTATGGAAAGAGGGATTGGACATTGAGATTGTTAAATGACAAAGCAAGATAATTAAGAGATCTTAACAATCCAATTTCTTGAGGAATGGAACCAGATAGTTTGTTTGCACCAAGGTACAATGTGGTTAAATTCCTCAAGTTACCTATGGAAGGAGGGATTGGACCAGTGAGATTGTTAAATGACAAAGCAAGATAATTAAAGTCTTAACGATCCAATTTCTTGAGGAATGGAACCCGGATAGTTTGTTTGCACCAAGGTCTGATGTGGTTAAATTCCTCAAGTTTACCCTATGGAAGGAGGATTGGACGGGAGATTGTTAGTTGACAATTGAAGATCATTAGAGATCTCCAACAATCCAATTTCTTGAGAATGGAACCGAGATAGTTTGTTCGTATCAAGATCTGATGTGGTTAAATTCCTCCAGAGTTACCTATCTGGAATGAGGGATTGGACCGTTGAGATTGTTAATTCCCAATTCAAGATCATTAAGAGATCTTAACAATCCAATTTCTTGAGGAATGGAACCAGATAGTTTGTTCGTATGAAGATACAATGTGGTTAAATTCCTCAAGTTACCTATGGAAGGAGGGATTGGACCAGTGAGATTGTTAAATGACAAAGCAAGATAATTAAGAGATCTTAACAATCCAATTTCTTGAGGAATGGAACCAGATAGTTTGTTTGCACCAAGGTACAATGTGGTTAAATTCCTCAAGTTACCTATGGAAGGAGGGATTGGACCAGTGAGATTGTTAAATGACAAAGCAAGATAATTAAGAGATCTTAACAATCCAATTTCTTGAGGAATGGAACCAGATAGTTTGTTCGTATGAAGGATCAATGTGGTTAAATTCTTCAAGTTACCAATGGAATGAAGGATTGGACCGCTGGTGTGTTCCTAATTGAAGATCATTAAGAGATCTTAACAATCGAATTTCTTGAGGAATTGACCCAGATAGTTTGTTCGTATGAAGGTACAATATGGTTAAATTCCTCAAGGAACTTATGGAATTAGGGATTGGACCAGTGAGATTGTTAATTTCTAACTTAAGATGATTAAGAGATCTTAACAATCAATTTCTTGAGAATGGAACCGAGAAAGCTCATTCTCATAAGATGCAAAATAGTTAAGTTTTCAAATTCCCTATAAAAAAGGAAGAATTGACCCTCAAAAATTATTAGAAGCCAAAGATAGAAAGCTAAGTGATGTTAAAAACCCATATTGTTCAGGTATTACACCAGTGAAATGATTAGAACCAAAATCAAGAATTGTGATTAGTTTGGAAATATTACCAATATTGGTTGGAATGGTTCATGGAGGAGTTGTTAGTCAAATTAAGAGTAAGGAGGTTGGGGAGAGATGAAGAATTGAGATTTTGGAGTGTACCTCTCAAACCAACTCACGAAGGTTTAAATCGGAGGTACTTCCTGACCTGTAATAGCCTCCGAACCAATGATGGCAAAATTACGTCAAACCAAGATGAAATTAAAACAGGTTTTGATCATCAAGGCTGACCTTCCATGTTAGAAGAATGGGGGTGCTATGAGTCTTGTTCAACTTTTGAAATATGCTTAATGGTAGGTGCGAGAGGCGGAGTGAAAATGACATGGAAGGATGATATTGTGAAGACAAAGGGAAAAGAAAGAAATATGAAAAAGCAAAGGAGTGATGATGAGAATTCGAGAGAGTAAAAGTCAGGATGAAGGATATTGATGGGCCATTATTGAGCTAGTAGAGATGAAGCTAATACAGGGTGTACATGGGAGAGAAGATGCAACACTTATTTATAAACTTAAATTGTGATACATTCGGCATTCCCGTTACTTGGTGTGTACACTAACTACCTCGTTCCTGACAATTAATGGAATTAAAAATAACTATCAACTTCATACTTTTTATTTTCTTTATCAAAATAGTCTTATTTTTATAAAATTAAACACCCACAATTACATAGCAAATAACTTAAAATATTACTTTTATTTTCTAATTAAAATAGACTATTCTCGATTACATGGAAATAATTAAAAATATTCCTTTCATTCCCTTTGTCCATGCTCTTTCAATTAGAACATGTTTAAAATTAAGGATTACAATTCTTTTAAGTGAGGGCTCAATGTTGATACAAGAAGTCCATTTCTAAACACTACTGTACATATGTTATTTATATATATATATATATATATATATATATATGACTTTTATAGAATCATGGTTTTTATAGGTATCGTCAACTTCAAAATATGAAAAAACAACCGAAATAAATGCTAAGGTGCTTGACCCGTTTTAAAGTCTTTGCTCAACTTGATAGGTATTATCAACTTTGACACAAAAACAAAAAAAAAAATCCTCCCTAATTAATCCATTTAAAGTCTTCCTCAAATTCGGAACATATTTAAAAACTTTGGTACATTGATTACATTCACTTCAATTATGATACATACCATGTTCATTAGGGTAGAAAAATTAGTCATGTATTATCATGAAATCTTATTAAGTATTCATATTATATTAGTCACCCATGTCAATATCCTATTTGATGGAGGTAGAAGACATTTATAGATGGGCCTCCATTCATTAAATTATAGTACTAAATATCTTACAAATATATAAAGGGTGACAATAATGTATTACAAGTGATCAAGCGAAGTGAGATAGATATATGATCAAAATATGTTAAATTGATTGTATACATATCAATTATATAGGAAATTTACTAAAGATTAAAATTTATACTATTATTTGTAATGAAAAAATCTTGACTAAATATTCACATAATTAGTAATCCTTGTGAACCGCCCTAGTTTATGTTGATCAACTAAAAGAATCCAACAATAGATAGGCTTCAATTTATTAAATTATAGTATTAAATATCTTATGAGAATTTTTGAAATGATTATGGCATCCTAGATAACCTTCTTCGTTAGAAAAGTAAAATTTATATAAAAATTGCATTTATTTTAAGGTATATGACATTGAAGTGGCAAGTGTAACATGTTTTCATATATAAATAGAATCTGATTGCATTTCTAATAATAAATGTTGAATAGCTAAATGGATAAATGACAATTTAATCACTTCCTAAGAAGCTTAAGCTTTGAATAGATATGACTTAATTTACCCTTTTTTTTTTTGGAAAATACGATTTGCTTTTAAAGTGTAATACTAAAAAATTGTACTATTTCTAATGTTAAACCTTCCCGAAGAATTTCTAAAATAAAATGTAAGTTTTTTTTTGTATATATAAGGGTTGTGTTTGTAGAATGTAAGACATTGATAAGTGGTGAACTTTCTAATATCGAAAATAAACAAGTATTTGTACGTATATAGGACTTGAAATCATCTTTATAAAAACTTGTCCGTGGATTTTAACGTGTATTCATGACTTTGATTGTAAGACCGGAAAAAAAACCTATAAATTTGAATTTTCTAGGAAGGAGCAAAATGGTAATTTTTTGGAATTCTTTCTAGATATCGGATCACGAAAACGGACTTCAGATTGGAATGTCGTCTCCACGAAATCCTAGTCACCCGGTAATATTTCGTTAAATTATGAGATAGTGGTTTTCTGAATTTCTAGACGATAAGAGTCGAGTGGACCCAGCGAATTTGAAAAATCTGAAAAAATTCAAATATTTAAGAATGTCCATTTAATATAGATGAAACGAAATAAGGTGAATTAAATTGTTTCGAGCAGCGAGACCAAGAAAGCGTGACAAGTGGCGCGATTTGAGCCACGTGTCTCATGTATAAATACAAAAAATATCTAAAAAAAATCAAAAAAAATCAAGAAATATATATGTGATATATCAAAAAATATCTCACATAAATATCTAGACCAAACGTTAGAGAGAGAGAGAGAGAGGAGGGAAAAGAAAAGCAACTTTTCTCCGGCGATTTCACGGGGTTTTGTCGGTCGGAACTCGGCAGGCCGAGACTTAAAGCTGCTCTACAAGATGAGAGCTACGCATGGATACCAGAATCACAAGATTTCGCCAAGGTCCAAGGTTCGGGTTCTATATCATTTTTTGCAAGAGTGTATAATTGAACTCTTGTAAACATATCACTATATCATGTATAGTATTCAGGGTATGGTTGAATGGGGTCGAGAGTGTGGTATATTGAGCCCGGATGGGTCATTTGATGTAATGTTATACAGGTTGTATTTTGGATAGAGCTTTCCGTACAGAGTAAACTCTATCCGATTTTTTGTTAAAGTATGAATCTCGATAAATGGGACATGATGGTGTGGCATCAGGTTACCCGACACCCACCGGTTTTCGCAGGTTGATTGGTTGTCAACGGGACCCCGGGATGGGGTATGCATTGATTAATGTCGACTTTTGAACAACAAAAATGACTTAAATAATTACCCCTACCTAACTCATTTTAAAGTCTTTGTTAACTTGAAATCATCTTAAAAATAAAACGGCTTGTCCCATATTAGCACTTTCATTCATGACTTCGATAGGTAGTGTCAATTTCATGCTGGACTCATTTTAAAGTCTTTGCCCGTAACTTATAAAATTTTTTTAAAGAAGCTTGTCATGTAGTTTCACATGCATTCATGACTTCGATAGGTAGTGTCAATTTCATGCTTGACTCATTTAAAGTCTTTGCCGTAACTTATAAAAAATCTTAAAGAAGCTTGTCATATAGTTTCACATGCATTCATGATTTTCGATAGGTAGTGTCCGATTTCATGCTTGACCATTTTAAAGTCTTTGCCGTAACTTATAAAAATCTTAAAAGCTTGTCATGTAGTTTCATGCATTCATGACTTTGATGAGTGGTGTCTCAACTTCATACTTGACCCATTTTAAAGTCTTTGTCAATTAGAAACCTTCTTAAGTTTTTCAAAGAGTAATAAAGTACGTTTGGTTATTATTTTAAAAACCCGTTCTTGAGAATCGTTTTTGAAAACACAAAACTTAAAATTGTTCTTATTCTCTTAATTTAAAGTTTACTATGTCTCTTTGTTTATTCAGAACAAAAAAAAAAATAATAAAAATGGAAACCAAACGTATTCTTCATGTTTTCCTTATTCTCCTTGTTTTTTAGAACAAAAAACAGTTAAAACATAATAACATACTCTAAATCAGTTAAATCATTATTATTTATCATCTCATTTAAATATAAATCTATGAAAGTTGAAACTTGGTTTATAATGTACAGTAGTATCATACTCCATAACACCCTTCTTCACATGTAAACACAAGCCTATAGGGCCATAGGCGAACAACCACAATTAATCCTTTTAGGTTTTACACAATCAATTAGGAAACAAATATTATTCGAAAAAATAAGATATCACGATGAGACTTTAATAGTTTTAATTTCTATTAAAATGATTTCTACACAAGTCTTTCTTACAAGAAATAAGGGCGAACTAAATAACTACTCGACCAAGGAGCTAGGCGTGAGTCAATATTTGCTGTATAAAATACTTACGAAATCTCTAAGATATCTTATTTTCCAATATTTTCATATCAGGCTATTAGTGTCCAAATTAATTGAAAATAGAATTTTTTTTTTTTAATAATTTTTTTGAAGATACTACGACAATTCATTTAAAATAAATAAGTAAAATCAAAGGTAATTTTTTTGGAGCAATAGAACTAAATGATGCCATTTGCACTCTATATCCAAATTAAGAGCTTTTTTGAGAAGACTAATAGAAGTTTGTAGACTTAATTTAAAATTTTTTTTTATTAAACTTCTAATAGTTTTTATTATTTTAAACATTTAGGAGTACATTCCAAAAAATTGATTTGTGAAAACTATTTGGAAACATCATCGACGAGACCAAAAAATTGGTTAAAGGAGCAGATGGCAAAGTTACCATTTGACCTTATTCAATTACAATTTTGAAAAAATACAAACTGCAGAAATCCTAGATAGGGTGAGCAACAAGCAAGATTATGAGTGAAGCTTCATTAAAATAAACCATTAATTATGTTGACTAAGAAATATTGGTTGATATAGAACTTTGTACCTCAAAATTCAGAATTATTAGGAAGAAGTCGAAAGTCGGAAAACTGGGAAGGAGCTAAGACACAGATAGGGATTGGCTTCACAGCATTTTGGATCTAGCATTAGCATCAAACAATAGAACACAACCCAGGAAAAAAAAATTATTGTTCACATGCTTCACTAATCAGGTTATGCATTGATAATCATAATTTCTGGGGAGATAACTCTGTTCAACAATATAATGCATTTGTGAAGCTCAGATCAGAAGAGGAAAATCTCTTGAGCGTTACCACATATAAGGAACAAGAAAGAAAAAGTTGATATATGTGATCCAGCTTGGAAATGAGGTAGATCAATGTTGAATATTTTCCTAAACTAAGCAAGCTAATTCAACTAACTAAGAAATATTGATTGATATAGAACTTTAACCACAAAATTCAGAATTAATCAGGAAGAAGTCGAAGCACAAAGAAGAGCACGAGGAAAGGCTAAGACACGAGATAGAGGTATTGGCTTCATTTAGGATCGTTGGAATGCTACTCTCTGCTCCTTAAGGCCTTCGTTTTGGCTCTCAACATTCCACTGCATTTATGAAAATCGCCACATTTCCATATACACTTATCACAGTTTCCATTCTCTCCAAACTTACATCTCCAAGCGAGAAAACAAAGTGCATGGATAACCTTTTCTGCTTTCTTATTGTTTTCTTCTTCAGTTTGTGTGGCCTCTTCTGATTCAACTACTACCTTGGAGATCTCACGGCTGATGTTTAAAACCAGAGCCACAACCGAGTCAGAAACCATGTCGCTAATTGGATCTGATCCCCAGTGCAATGAAATATGCTTCTCTGACTAATACTTCACTGTCAACCGTTCATGGACACGAAAAGCTGGACCCTCAGATTCTTCATCTGGCAATGACTCCACACTCTCCAATATACGCCGGCCCTATGCTCAAATACATAAGGCACCCGGTGTAAGCAATAGTAATCCTCTGGGAGATATTTTCTGTGGATAGCTGCGAGAAGACATGGAGATCATCAGGTGCCATTATCTGATAAGTGAACGTTTTCTTTACCCGATGGCCGTGGCAGTTTCACCGACTTGGGGTCTTTTCGGCCGACCTCTTCTCGAGGATTGAAATACATCTCAACCGGCGGCAGTTCTTTGGGAAATAATTTTGGTGTTCTTGTTAGCAAAGCGGGTGATAAGATTCTGTTTAAGCGAGAGAAAGATATGTAGTGGACACGCATGTTGAAGCAATAATACCATTCATTAAAGTAACTTCCTTAGGTTCATTGATGATGGTTTTGCCAAGCGTTCCTTCCACGACATTCCCAGGTATAACACATGCATTTTCTTATCGAGCACCATATTTCAAATAGTTGTCTTGGCTTGATCATACGAAGACCACTCGGTTCGCCATCACCAGTGATGGACCTACATACGTTAAAATTCTCAATGCACTTCAAGCGGATATGTGTTGATGTATGTACGTAAACAGCCATGCACCTTTTTGCAAGGGAAGCATAATATATGGGGGATGTAATGGAGCTCGGGATGGTTGAATGGCTCATTAGGCGCGCCTAAAACAAATACGAGGGGGATTAGAACCTGGCCTTGAGAAATGGTTGAGTGGATGACATACGTAGAGCGCTTTTCTCTCACATTCCGAGGCTGATGGAGTTGCACCATAAGTAGATTCAGTGCGCAAATATCAGGGGAGAGCTGAGGATCTCGGCGGCCTGAATGTGATCTTCTTTGCGAGAATAGTCTCAGTGTAAAGTATTCGAACACCCGGTAATATCAGCCATAAAAATGGCGCTCCAGGGCGTGCTTAGTTTGTGTAACACCAAAATCATATTCCATTTACTTCTAATGTCTAATGGAAATCAATAACCTGCAGAAGATGGATTTAATTATAGTTACAGGAACATTAAATGAGATAATAAAATTAAGCAACACATCTAAAGTCAATTGTTGTAAAGGTCCATACGATGCACCTTGGTCGGGATTATATACACAATAATATTTTGAATAGAAGTACACACACCATATTGCTTCCTTTTTTTTCAGAACAAGTTTTATATTTTATTAGATTGGTTATGTAACAAGTTTGAAACTAAATTCAAGACAATAATATAATGCTGTGGTGGAGCACAAAAAAAATCAATATTAGAAGTATAGTCAATTTAATCTTAGTAGACTAATTCTTCCTATATTAGTATTATTTGCCAAAACCTTCTTACGTTGAAGACAAAACCCCATTAATCTCATAGAAGGTGAAGAACAAAGTCCACAGAGATGAAGATCTAAAATAATAGTACTCAGGGTAGAATCTATGATTCGAGGTAAGAATATCTATGGTAGAAAGATTGAAGCTTAAGAATGAGGTAGTAGATGTTTAACGAGTAGTAATTTCGAATAAGAGACCCAAGATAGAACATTACGACCAGCTGCGAACTCAAATAAACGGATCTAGGCTAATCTACGATACATGGACCATTTCGAACCTTCAAAAGAAACTTGTAGATAGCCTTTGTTGCATGTGTCATAAAAACTGGCCCTTTGAATGTGGTCTAATAGACAAATTCAAATATTTTGAAAGCAATTTCTAGGCAGTAATCACATAAATTTTAATTAAATAAATGGCCCAACCTTCTCCAGAGAAAATAAAGGTGCGAGTATGATCAGTAGAAAGACACTTACATAATGCAACACATTACAATGCGGTAAAGTGGAGAGCACATCTAAAGAACATGGGCAATTTTACATGAAAGTAAACTAGATAACCAAAGAATTGAAGATGAAAGTTCTAAAAGTTTCATGATTGACCAAAAGTTCATTAAGAGAAGGCAGGACATACGAGATGTGGATAGAATGATTGTTAAGAGCATATGTTGCTCCCTAACTAAGACACTCTGAGGAAGTGAGCTTTTAGTTGGGATCACGACCCTGACCAAAGTAGATCAAGTGTAACCATATGATAGATGCAAAGAAAATGGACGCAGCAAGGTGTGGCTATAGGGAACATAACTATAGGTTATAGTTCTGAAGTTAGTTTTGGCCACTGCAAAGGTGGCTATGGTTAGGAGTCATTTAAGCCCTGGCCCGAAAGATATGACTAGGGAGGGGACCATTTCTTGGCCGCAACTATTAGAGATGGTTATGGATGAGGCTATTTCTTGGCCGCAACTATAAGGGTGACTATGATTGAAGCCACTTCATGGCCGCAACTATAAGGGTGATATATAGATGGGGTAATTTGTTGGCCGCTACTATAAGGGAAGTTATAGATGAGGATTTTTATTGGCCGCTACTATAAGGTGATATATAGATGGGGTTTTTTTATTGGTTGCTACTACAAAGTGATATATAGATGGGGTGCTTTGTTGGTTGCTACTATAAGGGTAGATATATATGGGTTTGTTTCTTTTCGCTGCAATTTGTTACCATAAATGAAAGGTGGAATCTTTTTAGATGTATCATAAATCTTAGATCATAAGGAGATATAATCTACTCCACCCAAAATTTCGATAAAAGATATATTGCTATTCATCAACAATAGGTAACCCAAACGAAAACCAAATTAACAAAAAAGATTCAGGAGAAGTTCCATGGATTAAAAAACAAGCCAAATCTCATATTTCAATCACAAAAAATTACATTGCAAAAGCCAATCCAAGAACCAAATGGCCAGAAAGTCTAATTCGTAAATATTTAAAGTAAATTGAACCATAAATGTTTTTCTTCAATTTTCCTTTCAGTCAACATGAATCAACAATACAATATTAGCCAAAAATAGCGCATATTCCTTATTTTTCAATAGGTGAACTCCAATTCAAACCACTCTCTTTGGATCCCAAGCTGCAGCCAGATGATCTTGCAGAATAGAGGGAAATAGTGCAGAGTGCACAATATCAGTAATGCATATGGAAATGTTGTTCTATGGTTGAAAAATATCAAGAAGGGAAAAATGAAAATTGAAAAATGAAGATACATTCTGGAGTTGAATTCACAATTATGATTTTCTAGTTGCCACAATTTAGTATTATTTGCCTTCCTTTCATAATATATGCTTGGGTTCTTTAGATCTTAGCAAGAAAAGGGCAAAGAAATATGTTGAAATATACTCAAAACTAGACTCCTCTGTCGACTATTTTCAGCATTTTTTATTCTCTCCCTATTGTTCTCTCCAATATTCAACAAAGCCATATGCCCGGGACAATTCGAAAGACATATCTAATGATAGATTGTCAATCATCCATGTAGTTAAACTAGAATACATACATTGAAGCAATCATCTCTTGACTTTTGCCTTTTAGAAGATATGAAGCTTTATTAAAGCACTGCATGGTAGAGATAGTTTCACTAAGAAAAATCTTGAGGTATAATACAATAAAAGGTCAAGAGTTTCGGTGTAGAGACGCAGTGCATAAATCCTCAAATCGGTGTTGGTGATTTGGAAAAACCGATTCGAATATATAGCAGTGATTCGAATAGAGCGATTCTTTGTCGGGACCCAGATGGTATATCTTTAGGTCAATCAAGGAAGAAATTGGGCTTGAGTGCGGCTAAAGTTCGAGCCAAATGTGAGTGGAAAGGCCCACTTACGGTCAATTTCGATCCATCTTTGGACAACAACCTCTTGACTCCCCCGACTCAGCGCCAATAGCGGTGGGCATTTCGGGAGTTATATTTGGGGTATAATTGTATTTGCACGAGCCTTTGGCTTTTCATGCGGATAAATTGAATGAATCAAATAAGGCAAAAGCATTTATCCCACCTTGTGACCCTTAAATTTGTTATTTCATTTTAAACAATAAAACTAAGCAATAACTGTATAGTGTTTGTCTCTTGTGTACATTATACTTGAATAAGGAAAAAATAACATGAGCCCCATTGAATCTTCTTTCTTACAACATTGTTCTAAATTTACTTGGCAATCATCTGTATATATGTCTGCTCGCATGCTTCACCACCATTTAGACCCTTCATGTGGGACATCCTATTAGACAGTCTTATCAAACCATAACCATTTATGTGGGACCTTAGAGAAACAAAGTTTATGCTTATAAAAAGGATTGCAAGATTTCTCGACTTGGATAGCTT